>JARYGA010015481.1:0-41760 GCA_030545235.1 Helianthus tuberosus
TAAGAACCACTGAGTGAACAGGTGCTGAGTCCAAACAAATAGTACTATCGTTGCTAAGGCAGGTAGAGAGCAATCTATGTGTAAACATAACAAACAAGCATTCATCGAGTCACGTATAACATACAGTAGCGGTAAGCATTAAAATATTGCGTAGTGTGTTTGATATGATTTAGAATAAGTAACGTATGTAACACCCAAAAGTGTGTAAAGCAAAAAGGGTTCGAGTATACTCACAGCGATAGAATTGTGGATTGAAGGGAGCACTTAGAGCGGAATTAGCTTGAACAGTTAACGGTAGCATAAATGATAAGCAGCGCGTAAAACAATGCAAGAGTACCAAGGATCAGATGGTTATCCAATCGGATGGCCAGTCGATCGGGTGGCAACCCGTTCAGATAGTCATTCGATCAGATGGCCATTCGATTGGATTGTCACCTTGCTTGGTGAGGATGTGTTTGTGTATGATGATTTGACTTTTGAAGTTTTCATTGTAGCATTTTGAAAATAGAGAAGTATCTCTACCCTTCAGGTCATTCGATCGGACGACAATCCGATTGGCGAGGCTTCTCAGTGTGAGAACAAGTTCACAGCAGGACGGTCACTCGATCGGATAGCAGGACGGTCACTCAATCGGATAGCAATCCGATCGGGTGGCTATCTTGTGTATTGAACATGCTGAAAATTGTTTAAGTAACATAGTCCTAGACGTCACACGATCAGACGGTAGCTCGATCGGATGACAATCCGATCGGGCGGTAATCCGTTCAACGTCCAAGTCCTTGAATAGTTTGAATAAAATGTTGAAGTGTGAAACCAAAGTGCAACCCTATCGAACGGCCGGTCGATCGGATGGCAATCCGATCGGACGGTAATCCGTTCCGACGTCTTGATCGTCTTGACACTTGATTCTGCTTGAAGTTTTGTAGTTTTGAATGAGATGTTTTGATACCTTGCTTGAACAACCAGAACTCTTATCTCGGCCCAATTGACTCGACCGAACAGGAATCACCCAAGTCCGACCGGTTCACGGTTCGAGTCGGTAGTTCATGTTCAAACCCGAAATCAATACCTCTCGGATGGAATTCAGATCTAGGACTGATACATCACTACGAACGAGTAGAAGATCAGAACAAGCTCCGATTCCAACGGGTTTGAGTGCATTGAGTGTAAAAGAGTTGAAAGAAAGTTAGAAAAACCATATTTCAATCCTTTTTACCATGAATATGTTCAGATCTATGCAAGATCTTTGTTCATTCATCTGGAAATCGTCCAGATCTAAGTCGTTCTTGGTGGATTGAAGCCAAAACATGAAGTTCATAAGAACACCATGGTGACATCATCCTAGAACACCTCAAATCCACAGATTTCTCGGTTAAAAGTTGAGATTCAAAAGATAGAAAAGTGTAGGAGTGCGTGCGGATCAAGAGTGTACAAGATTTAGGTTGAAAACTTACAAGATTTGAGGGAAATTGGAAGAAAAGAGCTTGAGAGCGGCTGGGTTGAGTGAGAGGAGCTGTCACCATCAAATGAGGTAACAACTGGGGTATTTATAGGGTTTCCCAAAATGGAAAGTGGCTGGTCGATCGGGTGGCAGTCCGATCGGGTGGCAACCCGATCGGATGGCAATCCGATCGGTTGGCCACTCGGTCGGTTGGCCACATGACCCTAGAGTTCGGCGCGATGGGTATTGTCGTTTTGATTCGCGTGTAACGCGTTGCGATTCGTTTCGAGAGAGCAATGCGATAGAGTTGCCCATTAAATTACTTTTAATTCCAACTACTATATCTAACATACAATCATCCTAATTAACTTGCGATTAGCGTTTGCGATTCGATTGCGATAGCATTGCGATTGTGTTTCGATTGATTACCACATACATATATATATAAGTAAACATGCACACGTAACACATAAGTAGCACACACACGTAAAATAATATCCCAACACGTAATTCGAGTTGCGGGTGCGATTGTGATTAAGTCGATTAGCGATTAATATGCCATAAACCTCGATTAAGCCTCGATTATTAACAAGTACTCCACATAATACAACTAATGCAATAAGATAATTAGATTATCTACAAGTCAAAGAAATCAAAACAGGAGTTGAGCAAGGAGTGACAGATCGCAATTAGCAATCTTTTATTCCTTTGACTTCAATCTTGACTTTAACTTTGACTTTCGAAACACGGGGTGTTACAGAAGCCTCCTATTTATAGGGCTGATTCCGGACTCCCTCGCGGCCCGCGAAGGATGTAGCCAAAGGCTACGCGGCCCGCGACGTAGGCTGGTAGGGCCTAGCTATGACCTGTCATCACTCGTAGCCTCGACACACCACTCGACACGTGGCAGCACCGGGTGCAGCCTAATCGCCCAACTGTCACGCCCCGCGTAGACAGAGGAGGGGTCTTACGCGGCCCGCCAGAGCCCCTTTATTTTTGTTTTTATTTAATTTTAATAAAAATAAAGGTATTCGGGGCCCGTTTTCGTATACGGGGTGTATTTTAGGACGTATTGGGGCACTCTAAATATTTTTAGGGTGTCGGATTATTTAGGAGGGTTGTTATATCCTCCACACCTTGTTTTAGAGCTCGTCCTCGAGATCTACTGGAACAGGTGCGGATATTTTCTTTGCATTTCTGATTCAAGCTCCCATGTGTATTCTGGTCCTCTTTTGGAATCCCATTTTACTTTGACCAGAACTAATCTCTTGTGCTTGAGGTTCTTAACTTTCATGTCTTCAATCTGTAGAGATCTTTCTACAAATTTAAGTTGTTCATTTACCTCTATATCCTTAAGAGGTACTACTAGTGACGCATCAGCTAAGCATTTCTTGAGATTAGATACATGAAATACATCATGTATTCCCATTTCCTCTGGCAGTTGTAGCTGATAGGCTACAAGTCCTATTCTTCTAATAATCTCAAAAGGTCCAACATACCTGGGGCTTAACTTCCCTCATTTGATGAATCTGACTACTCCTTTCCAAGGAGAGACTTTCAATAACACTTTGTCACCTACCTGAAATTCCAACGGCTTTCATCTGTTATCTGCATAACTCTTTTATCAATCACGTGCTGCTTTCAATCGTTCCTTGACTTGAATGATCTTGTCGGTTGTTTCTTGTACTATCTCAGGTCCGGATAGTTGCTTTTCTCCAATTTCTGCCCAACAGACTGGAGTTCGGCACTTTCGTCCATAAAGTGCTTCGAATGGTGCAGCATTTATACTTGTGTGATAACTGTTATTATAAGAAAATTCTATTAATGGTAAGTGATCGTCCCAATTACCTCCGAAATCAATTACGCAAGCTCTAAGCATATCTTCCATCGTCTGAATTGTCCTTTCGCTTTGTCCGTCCGTTTGAGGATGATAAGTTGTGCTTAGATTTAACTTGGTTCCCATGGCTTTTTGGAAACTTGTCCAAAAATGAGAGGTAAAACGACTATCTCTATCAGAAACAATTGATAAAGGAATTCCATGTAATGAAACTACTTTAGTTACATATAATTTAGCTAACTGTTCCATACTGAAAGTTTCCTTCATTGGTAAGAAATGAGCTGACTTAGTTAGTCTGTCTACAATCACCCAGATTGTATCATTACCTTTCCTTGTTTTGGGTAATTTGGTAACAAAATCCATTGTTATCAATTCCCACTTCCACACCGGCATTTCTAACTGCTGCCATAAACCTGAGGGTTTCTGATGTTCGGCTTTAACTTGTGAACAGGTTAAACACTTGGCAACATAAGCTGCTATATCCTTTTTCATTCCTATCCACCAGCAATTCTTTCTTAAATCCTGATACATTTTATCATTTCCAGGATGCATTGTATACTTAGACTTATGAGCTTCTTCTAATATACGATGGCGTAGCTTTCCTAATTTAGGTATCCACATTCTCTATTTATGGAATCTCCAAATTCCATCTGTTCCTTGTTCTAATTTCTTAATCATTCCTTTTAACTTTTCACAGTATCATCCTTGATTACTGATTGTTGTGCTGTTCTAATCTGTTCATTTAAATCTACCTGTAGATTTAATTTAAGAGAACGTACTCTTTTGGCTTTTCATGATACTTTCGACTTAAAGCATCATAACTACATTTGTTTTTCATGTATGATACTGGATATTACAATCATAATCACTAAGTATCTCCATCTAGCGTCTTTGTCTCATATTCAATTCTTTTTGCCCGAAAACATACCTTAAACTCTTATGATCTGTGAAAATGGTAAACTTACTACCATAAAGGTAATGTCTCCAAATCTTAAGGGCAAAAATTATGGCTCCTAATTCCAAATCATGGGTTGAATAATTCTCTTCATGATTCTTAAGTTGTCTCGATGCATAAGCTATAACCTTTTGGCGTTGCATCAACACACATCCATAACCTAACTTAGAAGCGTCACAATAGACTACAAAGTCTTCATTTCCTTCTGATAACGCTAGTATGGGTGCATGGGTGATGTGTGTAAAATGCAACATATAAATTACATCAAATGAGGCATAAAACTAACCCTTTTTTAGTACTAATATTGGAAAAAGAGTGTTTTTGTCTTCCTTTTGTATTTTCAGGATTAAATGAGCTCAAAAACGCAAAAGAAGCAAAAAGACAGCTAAATCCAACATAAATACAAGAAAAGGAACATTAGTGGATTGCCCGAACCCTCAACGGCACCTTCCAAAGCAAAATAGAGAAAACAGAAGGCTGAACACGCCCCGTGCTCAGCCAGCACGGGGCCGTGCCCAAGAAGCAGCAGAAAAGACAAACCTATAGAAGCTTCTATTGCCCACCACGGGCCGTGCTCAGCGGACACGGGGGGCGTGCCGAAAGTACTGCAGGCGCATTAATTGTAATTGCGAATTACAATTAATGAAGAGAGAGAGTGTCAGACAGGCACGGGGCCGTGCCCAGTGGACACGGGGCCGTGCCCAGGCCTCTGTTCAGCCTATAAATAGGAGTGCTTGGTTTCATTGCAACTCATCCCTTGGCACACCACCTCTCTCACACTTCATCCACCACCCACCACCATCACAACACCATCATCCACCACCATCATCCATTGTCCATCATAGAGTGTGTGAGTCGTCTCGGGATCCAAGATTGATCGTAAGAGTTCTTGACAATCAAGGCCATGTTTGCCTAAGTCTCTTACATCACTTGGTGAAGACAAAGTGTCTAGTATAATACTTTTTATTTCTAATCTTTTGCACTTTTTATTTGGTTTTGTATTAATGACTTTAATAACTAGTTACTTATGTTGAAGGTGATCTTTCCTTATCGTTTGTCCGTGGTGTCTTGGCGTTATTTTACTGTCTATATAAAATAAAGGATTTTCACCATTCATATCTCCACGGTCTATATGGAGGTATGTTGGCTACCTGGTAGGGGGTTAAGGGAACGGTTTGGTAAAGGTCTTGCCATTGTTCAGCGTTTAGAGGTCCTGCAATGGACCTGGGTCAAATTTAGTAGGACCTCCTTCAATACTTCACGGTATTGGATGGCGGGGGTCCAAACTCTTTGATCCCCTCATAAGTTAACTACTATTAATACTATAACCCGGCTATTTAGGACTGTATCCCTGCTGACTCAGACTACTTAGTCGAGGGTAACGTCACCGCCAAAAGCGGGGCCTACCACAATACTGCATTAATAACTTAATTCATTATCTTCCAATAATCCACCCCTTTAGGATTGTATCCCTGCTGACTCAAACTACTGGGGTGAGGGTAACGTCACCTTCAAAAGAGGGGCCTACTACAATAACTAAGATAATCTCTTAATTATGTGCAAAAGTGCGGAAATAATCAAAGGTTATACTAGATACGAGTCGGAACCAAGTGATTCATCTTGTCTATCTTTTTTTTATTTTATTTTTATTTTCAGCATTTTAGTTAGTTTTTATTTTTCTTAGTTTAAAACATTTTTCCAAACTTTTATTTTGGTTAGACGTTGAGGATAAACCGGTACTAAAAGCTCTTGTGTCCTTGGACGACCTCGGTATCTTACCAACGCTATACTACACTCAACGATGGGTGCACTTGCCCATATGTGTGTTTAGTGTTAGTGAAATATCGTGTTTTATAAATTTAAAACTTGGCTAAAATAAGTGTTAAAAAGGGCTTAAAATATACACCTAAAATATACGACACTTTATCGCACATCAAGTTTTTGGCGCCGTTGCCGGGGACACAAGGATTTTAAGAAAGCTTAAAATCGACGGCCTAATCAGTTTTTTTTCAAAACCTTTTTAAACGCGCGCACATTTTTCTGCATTTAGTTTAGTTTTGCATTTACAGTGTCCTGTACACGGGGCCGTGTTCACTGAACACGGGGCCGTGCTGTAGATTTTTCATAAACGCCCAGTAACAGTAGCTTGAACACGGGCCGTGCTCACTGAACACGCCCCGTGCTCAACAAGATCAGTTAATTTAAATCAAAACGCCCAGATACAGATTCTGAACACGGGGCCGTGTCCACTCAACACGGGGCCGTGTCCAGCCTCTGTTTACGTTTTTATTTTTGTTTTCTGATCTCGAGACTCGGTTGTGGTCTGCTGAGTGATTCTTATGGATCAATACTCAGGAGGTTACAACTACACCTATGATGAGGATGATTATAGGGGTAATTATTGCACAAATTGTCGTAATACACGTTCAATTCAAGATAATCACTCGTACCAACCATCCAATTCATACACTTACTATGAGGAACCCAGGTACGAACCATCAACTTCATACACATCCTATGAAGACCAAAGGTATGAACCTCCTCCCTCATACTCATATTTTGATGAACCAAGGTATGAGCCTTCTTACTCATACTTTGAGGAACCAAGGTATGAGCCACCACCTTCATATGCTTATTATGAGGAACCTTGGCATGAACAACCCACCTCATATGAGTATTATGAAGAACAAAATTACGAACCTTATCTATCATATGCTTACAATGAAGAACAATGGTGCGAACCATCAACTTCATATGGGTATTATGAGGAACAAAGGGTCGAACAACCGGATTCAAGCTTAGAAAATAATGATTCTTTTTCTATAACCGAAGTGACCGATAGGATATTAGAGCACATTAGAGTTATCGATCGATGTATAAAAGAAGCTCGCGCAAGGGAAGAGGAGTCCCGCGCAAGAGAAGAATTAAAAAAGGAAGAGATAACTAAAAATGAAAAAATGGAAGAACAAATAAGTGAAAAACCGTCACATGAGTTAAACAACGAAAAAGGTGAGTCCGACAACGTTAAAATCCAAGAAGAGTCTAATTTCGAAGAAATTCATCTCTTGTCACCTTCTTTCGAAAATCATTGTTTAGTACCCACTCATGCTAAGTTTCTCAAAGAGTTAAACACTAACACTAAAATTGAAGAAACGGTAAGTGTTAAGTTAACTAATGATCAAACTTCACTAATAAAAGAAGACCCATTTGAAATTAACATCACACCGGTTCCATGTTTCTTTCAAAATTCGTTTATTAGTAATGTCACAATCGATAAAGATCTTTGTGTTAACATAATGCCTAACTACCTTTTCGAAAAATTAAGTATTAGTGATTTTTCTCCACTTCAAATACCCATTTTTCTATCCAATCGGAAAGTAATAAAATCAATCGGTATAGTTGAAGATGTCTTGGTTCAAACAAATCAAATGGTAGTTCCAACCGACTTTGTCATCCTCGATGACGCTCCTCTAGTGTTGGGGCGACCATTTGTAAAGACATACGAAGCTTTGAAAAACCGGAAGTTCAATAATCTACCTCTTCAATTAGGGGCATTTAAAAGAAGTGTCGATCTCGAACGATCAATGAAATATCCATTCGGCAATAATGACCCCCTAATTGAAGATGAAGATGAACCACCCGATACAAGTGAAGAGACTGACCACTTTGTTGAAGAAGAGGTCGCCATAGAACAAACTTTTAAAGTTCTTGATCGAAGCGAGCAACCAAATAAGGAGTCTCCTAAAGACCCACCACTTGAGCTCAAAGAACTTCCAAAAGGTTTGGAATATGCTTTTCTAGACAAAGATGGTAAATTACCTGTAATTATTTCGTCTAAATTAGATAACCTAGAAAAAGAAAAACTAGTTAGTCTTTTGAAAAAACACAAAAATGCAATAGCTTGGAAACTTGTTGACATAAAAGGAATTAGTCCTTCTATGTGCACACACAAAATTTTGATGAACAATGACTACAAATCTGTCATACAACCACAACGTCGAGTAAATCCAAATGTTCACGAAGTGGTTAAAAATGAAGTCATCAAATTACTTGACGCAGGACTTATCTATCCTATTTCCGATAGTCCTTGGGTAAGTCCCGTCCAAGTAGTTCCAAAGAAAGGAGGTATGACGGTAATTACTAACGAAAAAAATGAATTAATACCGACAAGAACCGTCACAGGATGGAGAGTATGTATAGATTATAGACGATTAAATGAAGCAACAAGAAAGGATCATTTTCCTTTACCCTTCATTGATCAGATGTTAGAAAGATTATCCGGTCATAAATTTTACTGTTTCTTGGATGGTTTTTCAGGTTACTTTCAAATCCCGATAGCACCCGAAGACCAAGAAAAGACAACATTCACATGCCCCTATGGAACTTTTGCTTATCGACGCATGCCGTTTGGTCTATGTAATGCCCCCGCAACATTCCAACGTTGCATGGTAGCCATTTTCCATGACATGATAGAAAAGACAATGGAAGTCTTCATGGACGACTTTTCTATCTTTGGGGATTCATACGACCAATGCCTCGATAACCTTGAACGAATGCTATCCCGATGTGAGGAAACCAACCTCGCCCTTAATTGGGAAAAATGCCATTTCATGGTAACGGAGGGAATAGTACTCGGTCACAAGATCTCAAGCGAAGGAATGGAGGTGGATCGAGCCAAAATAGATACCATTTCTAGGTTACCTCCTCCATCCTCCGTAAGAGCGATTAGAAGTTTCCTAGGGCATGCCGGATTTTATAGGAGGTTTATCAAAGACTTTTCAAAAATCTCAAGACCTCTAACAAAGTTACTTGAAAAAGATGCTCCTTTCATCTTTGACAAGAATTGCAATCAAGCATTTCTAACCCTGAAGGAAATGCTAGTCAATGCACCTATCATGATAGCACCTGATTGGAAATTTCCTTTTGAAATCATGTGCGATGCTAGTGACTTTGCAGTTGGAGCTGTCTTGGGACAGAGAAAAGAAAAGCATTTCCACCCAATATATTATGCTAGTAAAACACTTAACGATGCACAAGAAAATTACACAACAACTGAAAAAGAGTTACTAGCTGTGGTATTTGCTTTTGATAAATTTCGCTCTTATCTTGTTCTTTCTAAAACTATAGTCTACACAGACCATGCAGCCATTCGATATCTCTTTAAGAAGCAAGACGCAAAACCACGTTTGATTAGGTGGATTCTACTCCTCCAAGAATTCGACATTGAAATCAAAGACAAAAGAGGAGCAGAAAATACCGCAGCAGATCATCTTTCGCGCTTAGAAGACCCAGCTTTGGAGGCGACCAGGGGCGAGCAAATCAACGAAAAATTCCCAACTGAATCCCTGGAAAGGGTGGAATTTAAGGAAGAACCATGGTACGCCGACTTTGCCAACTACTTAGCTAGTGGAATAGTCGCAAAAGGATGGCCACATCATCAAAGAAAAAAATTCTTTGCCAATGTGAAACACTATTTTTGGGAAGATCCATATCTTTTCAAAATGTGTGCCGACCAACTCGTCAGACGATGCGTACATGGTAGTGAGGCCCGAAGAATTCTTCGCCATTGTCACGAAGGTCCATACGGAGGACATCATGGTGCTGCCAGTACCGCACGAAAGGTATTTGATTCAGGATTTTATTGGCCAACCATTTACAAAGATGCCCAAAATCTTGTAAAGACATGTGATGCTTGCCAAAGAACAGGTAATATTTCTTCCAAAAATGAAATGCCACAAAATGGCATTCTTGTTTGTGAAATTTTTGATGTGTGGGGACTCGACTTTATGGGACCTTTTCCACCATCGAAAGGAAACAAATACATACTTGTGGCAGTAGATTACCTGTCTAAATGGGCCGAGGCCGAAGCACTTCCAACAAATGATGGAAGAGTAGTGGTAAGATTTCTGAAAAAATTATTCTCTCGTTTTGGCACACCCAAAGCTTTAATAAGTGATAGAGGTACCCATTTTTGTAATCATCAACTTGAAAAAATTTTAACAAGATATGGGGTCTATCACCGGGTTTCAACAGCTTATCACCCTCAAACAAACGGACAAGCCGAAGTGACCAATAGAGGGTTAAAACGAATACTTGAAAAAACCGTAGGGTTAAATAGAAAGGAATGGGCTGATAAATTAGATGATGCTTTATGGGCTTTTCGAACTGCTTATAAAACAACGATAGGTACAACCCCATATAAGCTAGTCTATGGAAAAAGTTGCCACTTGCCAGTAGAAATTGCACACAAAGCCTACTGGGCAATCAAAAATGTAAACTTAGATATAGAATTTGCTGGTAAAAATCGATTTTGTCAAATAAATGAATTAGACGAACTTAGGAATTATGCATACTCAAACTCTGAAATTTATAAGGAAAGAATGAAAGATTGGCATGACAAACATATTAAACCTAATGAATTTCGGGTAGGAGATTTAGTTCTTTTGTTTAATTCACGACTTCGATTATTTCCTGGTAAACTAAAGTCTAGGTGGTCAGGACCTTTTTCCGTTACCCATATTTTTCCACACGGTGCAGTAGAAATTAAACCTCGAAATGGGTCACCATTTAAAGTCAATGGCCAACGGCTGAAACTCTATCAAGGATTTATTGAGGATGAGGAAGAAGAGATCTCGCTTCAAACCGTGGAAGAATAAAAACATCATGCCTGGTAAGTTATGAACGATTGAGGCGGCAAAATAAAGCGGTAAGTTTTCTAAACCATAGCTTATAGGAGAAAAGGGGCACTCACACGCGCACTAAAAAAAAAAAAAAAAAAAAAAAAAAAAGAGAGAAGCTCGACACGAGGCCGTGTCCGCTGGACACGGGGCCGTGTTCGCGCTGCAGACGGGATAAAACCCCTTTTTCAAAACAGTTTCTTCATTCCACACGCCCCGTTTCCCCACAAAAGCTCTGGTTCC
Organism: Helianthus tuberosus; assembly: GCA_030545235.1. Taxonomy (NCBI): domain Eukaryota; kingdom Viridiplantae; phylum Streptophyta; class Magnoliopsida; order Asterales; family Asteraceae; genus Helianthus; species Helianthus tuberosus. Next base: position 11,154 of record JARYGA010015481.1, read on the forward strand.
AGGCGATTTTCCGCGAGATTCCAACGTCTCTTACCAATCTAACAACGTCAAGATGGCCAGGAAGTTTACTAGATTCAACGCCAATGAGCTAGATGCAAGAGCTCGATACGAGCTTCTCCAAACAAGGCCGGAGGAATACCCGAGGCAGGCATGCACAGAACTACTAACCTTGGTGAATCAAATTGACCGCTTCAACAACATTGTCACGGGACCACTCAGAGTCGCACTAACAACCCGACTCCGTTCTGTTCATGAATGCACCTTGGAATTCTACAGCACCTTTGCATTCAAGTCAAGGAGCGAGCCGTTCGATGAAGAAGGGGTGTCATTCAGGTGTGGCGGAACGAAGTATTCGATTTCCATGGCACAATTCGGGTCGATTATCGGGTTGTATGCGGAGGAGGATGCGGGAGACGAAGGAAATACAGGGGGGTTGAGAGAGATCGAAGACAACGAGCGCCAAGCCATGTGGGCTCAGATTGGGGAAGGGTTCTACAATCCGAGCAGCACTAAGAGTACCAAGCTGAGGGATCCGCTTTACAGATACATTCATAGGCTCCTCGGCTACTCTCTTAGCCAAAGGCATGACAGTGGTGGCGTCGTTGGGTTAAGAGATTTGCTTGTCCTCCATTGCATTCACAACCGTAGGCCGCTCGATGTTCCGTACCTTATGCTCCGAAACATGCATCACAACCGCCTTGCTAGTACACCAACTCCTCTTTTCTTCGGGGGGTGGGTGCACCGTCTCTTCAGGCACTTCGCCCACATTCCGAGGGCATTTGAGAGAAACCCATGGTCGGGTACGGTGGATATTCACATATGCCGCTCGATGAACCTGGTTTATGAGGCAGAAGATGGGACGGTAACCTTTCAAAGGATGCAAGGTCATGCATGGAACCCGCAAGAAGCACTTGTCCTCCCAGCACCGCAACATCATCAGTACCAATACCCACCCCACGGTGATCCGGGCCAATCATCCTCCTCGGGAGGCAGTTTTCCTAATTTTCAAAGTTTGCATGATTTGTTGCAGGAAAACCTCATGTGTACTCGGAACACCTATAACATGGCGAGCAACACCTACCACCGGGTCGGAGCTATCGAGAGAAACCTATCCGAGATACAAGAAGACGTCGGATACATACGAGACCACATTGCACGCCATGGAGGGGGTGACGATGATGATGATGATGATGATGCCATGGAATAGGCGGGAGGAGCATAGGAGGAAGCGGTTGATTGATGGCTCCCCAGGTTAACCCTTTGCAATCTTGAACAATTGATGGCCTGCGTGCCAAGTGTTAGACAATTTACTTTTCCTAACTATTTTCTGCATTTTATTTTTCTTACTTTATGCGTGGAACAATTAACTTTGGTAACGTAGGATGTTGGTATTGCTTGGTGTGGTATTAAGTGTTCAAACAGGTACAAACCAAGGCTTAAGGTGTTAAGCCTCAGCACCTATAAGGCTAGGATGGAAAAACCGGAGGACGAAACCTGTTTTTCAGGCTTCTGGACTGTCCACACGGGGACGTGTCCAGCCAACACGCCCCCGTGCTCACCTCCCTGACCTGCTGTTTGGCTTCTGTTCGACAGAATTTTGTCAGACACGTGGCCGTGTCCAGTGGACACGGGGCCGTGTCCACCTTCTGTAAGTTCTTGTTACTGGCACCTGAACACGGGGTCGTGCCCACTCAACACGGGGCCGTGTTCAGTGCCCAGTAACACAAATTTTTGCTTTTTAAACACTATTCTACACATCTAATCAACCTAAAAATTTATTTTTGGGACACATTGAGGACAATGTGTAATTTAAGTGTGGGGGGGATGCTAAAACCTTGAATTTTGCAAGTCCTAAATACAAGCCTTACACAAAACTCTATTGGAATCGCTAATCACCCCAAATTTTTTCAAAAAAATTTCATTTTTTTTACTTGTCTAGGTTTAACTCGGGAAATTCAAGCTCTCAAAAAAGGTTATATTTTTACAAATTTACAACCGATAGCGTAGTGATAAAAAGAACCAACATAAGAAAATTATGAAAAGGCATGACAAACTTATTTAAAATTTGATTATATATACTTGATCACATAAAAAAAACCCATTCCCACAAAAGTGAGTTTTGAGCCTTTATTGAGCACTCAATTTCATACCATTTGACTAAATGCTCATTTTTCGTTTCTTGTGTGAATAGCCGCTTGGTTCTTACGACTCTAGAACTTGCCATGACAATACATTCCCGGTCCTTATCAACTTAAACCCGAGTAAGTAAATGATAGAGGCATTAGGACTAACCTTTTTCATTTCCACACCATTATTTTTCTTTTTCTTTTACCACCTACCCAAAAAAAATCCCCCTAGTTAGCCCCTTTGAGCCTAAACCTTTTCGTTTCATCACCCCAAAACAAAAACCATTTCACCCACCAAAACCTTTTTCATTTTTAACCCTTTATTTTAGTAACAAGTTCGGTTCTTCGAAAAAAAAAAAAAAATGAAGCAAAAAGAAAATTAACAAACAAAGTAATCAAAAATAACTTTGTTTGAATAAAAGCTTCATCAAAAATAAAAAGTTGCAAAAATACGAAAACCGACACTTGTTACGCTTTTTAGCCCTTTTTCTACTAACCACTAACCCAACCACCTACCTTTAACCCTAGCCAACCCTTAACCCACAAAGTCCTCTTGATATCTACAAAGGTATAAAAGTTAAAAAGGAGGAGGATTGATTTCTTGGCAAGCCTATGGTAGGAATAAGTTCCATGCAGCTCTCGAGTGATTCACTAAAAATACACATTCGGCCGAGTGTGAGTGATTTCCCCGCGAGGTATGTGAACTTGTATATAAATAGAATTTTAAAAAAAAATTATGTTATGCCCAAATAAGTAATTTCTTTTATGAACAGTTCTAAATAAATCATTACGAATAGGAGTGTAAATAAATAAAAATAAAACCCAAAAAGATCTTGGAAATCCCGACACTCTATGACAAGCCCAAAACCTTCTCTTCTACATATTCCATTTGGGAGTGTAAGCCAAATATTAAAGAGTTTTGCTTGAGGACAAGCAAAAGTTCAAGTGTGGGGGTATTTGATGTGTGTAAAATGCAACATATAAATTACATCAAATGAGGCATAAAACTAACCCTTTTTTAGTACTAATATTGGAAAAAGAGTGTTTTTGTCTTCCTTTTGTATTTTCAGGATTAAATGAGCTCAAAAACGCAAAAGAAGCAAAAAGACAGCTAAATCCAACATAAATACAAGAAAAGGAACATTAGTGGATTGCCCGAACCCTCAACGGCACCTTCCAAAGCAAAATAGAGAAAACAGAAGGCTGAACACGCCCCGTGCTCAGCCAGCACGGGGCCGTGCCCAAGAAGCAGCAGAAAAGACAAACCTATAGAAGCTTCTATTGCCCACCACGGGCCGTGCTCAGCGGACACGGGGGGCGTGCCGAAAGTACTGCAGGCGCATTAATTGTAATTGCGAATTACAATTAATGAAGAGAGAGAGTGTCAGACAGGCACGGGGCCGTGCCCAGTGGACACGGGGCCGTGCCCAGGCCTCTGTTCAGCCTATAAATAGGAGTGCTTGGTTTCATTGCAACTCATCCCTTGGCACACCACCTCTCTCACACTTCATCCACCACCCACCACCATCACAACACCATCATCCACCACCATCATCCATTGTCCATCATAGAGTGTGTGAGTCGTCTCGGGATCCAAGATTGATCGTAAGAGTTCTTGACAATCAAGGCCATGTTTGCCTAAGTCTCTTACATCACTTGGTGAAGACAAAGTGTCTAGTATAATACTTTTTATTTCTAATCTTTTGCACTTTTTATTTGGTTTTGTATTAATGACTTTAATAACTAGTTACTTATGTTGAAGGTGATATTTCCTTATCGTTTGTCCGTGGTGTCTTGGCGTTATTTTACTGTCTATATAAAATTAAGGATTTTCACCATTTATATCTCCACGGTCTATATGGAGGTATGTTGGCTACCTGGTAGGGGGTTAAGGGAACGGTTTGGTAAAGGTCTTGCCATTGTTCAGCGTTTAGAGGTCCTGCAATGGACCTGGGTCAAATTTAGTAGGACCTCCTTCAATACTTCACGGTATTGGATGGCGGGGGTCCAAACTCTTTGATCCCCTCATAAGTTAACTACTATTAATACTATAACCCGGCTATTTAGGACTGTATCCCTGCTGACTCAGACTACTTAGTCGAGGGTAACGTCACCGCCAAAAGCGGGGCCTACCACAATACTGCATTAATAACTTAATTCATTATCTTCCAATAATCCACCCCTTTAGGATTGTATCCCTGCTGACTCAAACTACTGGGGTGAGGGTAACGTCACCTTCAAAAGAGGGGCCTACTACAATAACTAAGATAATCTCTTAATTATGTGCAAAAGTGCGGAAATAATCAAAGGTTATACTAGATACGAGTCGGAACCAAGTGATTCATCTTGTCTATCTTTTTTTTATTTTATTTTTATTTTCAGCATTTTAGTTAGTTTTTATTTTTCTTAGTTTAAAACATTTTTCCAAACTTTTATTTTGGTTAGACGTTGAGGATAAACCGGTACTAAAAGCTCTTGTGTCCTTGGACGACCTCGGTATCTTACCAACGCTATACTACACTCAACGATGGGTGCACTTGCCCATATGTGTGTTTAGTGTTAGTGAAATATCGTGTTTTATAAATTTAAAACTTGGCTAAAATAAGTGTTAAAAAGGGCTTAAAATATACACCTAAAATATACGACACTTTATCGCACATCAATGGGTTAGTCTTTGCTTAAGATTTCTAAAGGCTTCTTCTTGTTTTGGTCCCCATTCAAACTTAACAGATTTACAGGTTAGCTTAGTTAAGGGAATGGCTATTCTAGAAAAATCTCGAATAAATCTTCTATAATAACCGACCAATCCTAAGAAACTTCTAACCTCGGTTGGTGACTCAGGGGTTTTCCATTTGGTAATTGCCTCGATCTTGGTGGGATCTATATGAATTCCTTCATGATTGACTAAATGTCCAAGAAACTGTACCCATTCTAACCAAAATTCGCACTTCGAAAACTAAGCATAAAGCTTTTCTTTTCTTAATAGACTCAGAAGTGCGTGCAGATGCTTTGCATGTTCCTCTTTACTCTTAGAGTAAATGAGAATATCATCTATAAAGACAATTATGAATTTATCCAAATATGGCTTACATATTCGGTTCATCATGTCCATAAATGCAGCTGGGGCATTGGTTAAACCAAATGGCATGACAGTAAATTCATAATGGCCATACCTTGTTCTAAAAGTGGTCTTAGGAATGTCCTCTTCCTGTACCTTTAATTGATGATATCCTAACCGTAAATCGATTTTTGAGAAAAATCGAGCTCCTTGCAATTGATCGAACAAATCATCAATTCTTGGTAATGGATACCGATTTTTAATCGTAACCTTGTTCAATTCGCGGTAGTCAATGCACATACGCATCGATCTGTCTTTCTTCTTAACGAATAAGATCCGCGCTCCCCATGGTGATGAACTTGGCTGTATGAATCCTTTTTCTTATATAACTTGTTGTATTCATCACAGAGATGAATTTTGTGGATCTAGACGGCTTATCTCCTTTAATTGTGATCTTTTCACCCCTGAGTGAATTTACTTGAATTGACTTTTGATCACATAAAATACTGTCTTTATTGGCTACTAACCAATCCATTCCTAATACAACATCAAATCCTGCCAGATTCATCGGATAAAGGTTTGCACTAAACTTTTGATTTAAAAATTCTATTCTTGCTCCCTGCAAGATTTCAGAAATCCTAACGGTTTCCCCATTTGCTGTCTCTACTAGACATTCTTGTGGGAGTTTAGTTAATGGTTGATTGAGAAGTTTGCAAAATGAAGTATTAATAAAACTTTGGTTCGCACCAGAGTCAAATAATACTTTAGCAAAAACATCATTAACTAAAAACGTACTGGCAATCACATCCGGGATCATTTTGGCTCCTTCTGCAGTCAGAACAAATGCTCTAGCATTTTTGGTATTCTTGTTGTTCGTAGCTGGAGCTAGTTTCGGACAGTTTGGCTTGATGTGGCCTTGTTCTCCACAGTTGTAGCATATCCTGTTGTTAGGTTTCTTCCTGCAGTCTTCTTCCTTGTGTCCAGATATTTTGCAGAAGTTGCAATATATGGAGCATCTTCCAGAATGCTTCCTTTTGCAATACTTGCAATAAGGTGCAGAGGTAGAACCTATATTTCTTCCCACGGTTGGAATTTCCATAACGAAATTCTTGGGTAAGCCTTTGAGCTAAGTTCTTCCTTTGATCACTAGTTGAGAGAACGATTAACAATGTTATGACCAGAATCACTAGTTGAAAGAATGATCAACAGTGATATGACCAGAGTCACTAGTTGAGAGAATGATCAACAGTGACATGACCAAAGGCACTAGTTGAGAGAACGATCAACAATGTTATGACCAGAATCACTAGTTGAAAGAATGATCAACATTGATTTGACCACCGTCACGGGAATCGCCTAGTGACCGATACCATTGAATCATAATAAGATATATTTTATATTTATTACTTGATAAACTTCACTATTGGATGAAAGTTAGCCAATGAGTGATATGACCACCGTCACATTGGAACTGCCACCGTGTGACAAATACTGATTGAGTTTTTTTTGCTAAATATAAATAAATATAAAAACCTTAATGCTGTAAAGTATAACAATATATTTTTATAAAAATGGAATGAAATCGCCAGTATTTATTACTGATAAAATGTTTTCAAAACACGTTTCAGGTAATTTGCTGTAAAGATAATAGAAGCCAGCTATGGAGCACTGAAGGCTTAAATAAAGTGGCTATAATTACCTGAATAAAAGAAGAAATTTATGTTTTATTTATTTGGGTTTATCCCTATAAAAACAATTGAATGGAATATGGTTTTAGCCCATTTGTTTAATATTAAAAGTATGGTGTTTTACAAACTCTGAAATTATTTCCTAACTATGATCCTGATGAAAAATTTTCCGCTACATAATTAATAAACACTGATACCATCTGGCTGGTTCACGGCTCCCGCTCCAAGGGTGGGGTCGGGGGTTGTGACAGAAGGTGGTATCCGAGCCACTTGTTTAAGCTATTTAGGTGTTCTTTTAATACCTAAACTTAAACAATAAAGTTAGGAAATTAATACAAAATAACATGTGTGTTATTTTTGTAGATTTAAATATATGTATATGATTCCTGGAAGTATTGTTTTGTTTTAATTATTCTGTGATATTAATAATTGAAAATGTTTACAATTCAGATGTCGAATGAAGTATCACATAATCCAGAAGTTCATGCTAATAATGAAAATCTATTGGATAAAAATGCTATAGAAAATATGATAGCCCAAGGAATAGCTAATGCTATACCTTTAATAATTAAAGCTGTTAAAAACCCCATAGAACACACCAAAGCTGTGAGTAGCAAGCATACTCGTGACGATAGTTTTAACTATAGTGTCAATGGAGGCAATGATAATATTATCAAAACCCCATTTTCCAAGGAAAAGAAGGCGATGACTCTCGGGTGTACCTACAAAGAATTTCTAGCTTGTAAACCAACTGAATTCGCGGCCAGTGAAGGAGCCACGGCTGCTCTGCGATGGTTGGAAAAGACGGAAGCTGTTCTTAAAATCAGCAAATGTGCCGAAGAAGATAAGGTGATGTATGCTTCCAACCTCTTTAAGGAAGAAGCCTTAAAATGGTGGAATACAATTCTTCAGGCAAAAGGAAGTGACAAGGCTTATGCCATGAGCTGGGAAAAATTCAAGGAAATGGCAGAAAGGAAATTTTGTCCTCCTTATGAAAAGGAGCGAATGGCTAACGAGTTCCTAAATCATAAAATGATAGATGTGAATTGTCGTGAATATACGACAACGTTCTTCGAATACGCAAGAATGGTACCAACTCTGGATTCGCCAGAACCCGTACTAATTTCTTGTTATATTTGGGGATTAGTGAGCGAAATCCGAGACATGGTCAAGGCCGCCAGACCACAGACTATTGAAGAAGCAATTGAACTAGCTAACATCCTGACAGATGGACTAATCCGCACAAGAGAAGAAAACAAGAAGAAAGAGTTAGCCCAGAAAATTTCCCAAGAATTCAAGAAGAAAGGAACTGAACCATCATTGGAGCAACCTACCTGTAGAAGCTGTAACAAAAAGCATTCCGGAAGATGCCGTTTTAGGAGAACACCCTACTGTGACTTCTGCAAGATGACCGGACATATAGAGGAAGAGTGTAGAAGGAAGACTAATATTTGTTACAATTGCGGAGAGACGGGACACATCAAACCATATTGCCCGAAACTGACCAAAGCACTCGACAACAAGGCAAAAACAACAGACGGAGCTAAGAAGAACGCGCGAGCATTCGTACTTACTACGCAAGAAGCAGAAATGATTCCAGACGTAATCGCTGATATGTAATATCTAAGTTAAGTTATGATTTAACCCTAATATAAATAAAAGTTTTTAAATAAATGCATCTTGTCAATTACTTCATCTATTCAAACCCATAACAGACTTGTTTGGTCTTCACTTTCATTGAATCATTTATTTGGTTACGACACCTTGTGGTGGCGTTCTCATTTAACTTGAAACTTGAGCTAATTGCATTCTCACACCTGATGTACCGATTTATTTATTTAATTTCTGTTGATTTATTATCTTAAAACAGTCTTAATACAATTATGTGTTAAGATAAGAGTACACTAATTCGTATTATATTCCGGTTTATCTCTAAAGTTTCTTTCATCATTGATCGAAAATTCTATGATATTCATTTGATCTTTCATCATCAATTGAAAATCCTATAAGATTTATTTGAAATGAATATCCAAATTTATTTCATTAAAACTTTCAGTTGATTACAAGGTGAATTTGTTCGGTCACCGTAATTATTGAACTATTTCAATCACTATGACACCTTGCGGCGTCGATATAAACTTCTAGCTTGGGCTAATCACAATCATACGAATCATTCAAAACCACATCTGTCTTTCATTTGACTCATCATTAAAAGTAGTCTTGATGCAATTATGTATTAAGATAGTGATGCACTAAACTCTATTGTATTTCGGTATATCCTTGCAATTCAATAATGTCAACACATTGATTTTTCTCATATCATAATTCGATAGTTGACAAATCATTTTCATGCTTCTACTTCATTTGAGCTTGTTGATTCTGAGTCTTCCTCAGCTGACAATCAAAGTAAGTTTTCTTTTGACAGTGAATTCTATTGTTTCTAAAAGTCATTTTACAACTTGTAAACAGTCAATTTAGACATCTATGGATTATAAATCTCTTTTAGCTTGAACCTAGTCACCTTGGAAATTATATAATTTCACATCGTTCGTTTGACATTGATTCCTAGAAATAATTCAGTTGAACCATTGAGCCATGTTTATCGTAAAACACGTATTCATTTGAACATGTCTTGATTCTGTGTCATTTACCTTAATACTGTTCTTATTGACTAAGACGTGACATAACTTTAAGAAGACATCGTAGCCCAAATCTCGAGGACGAGATTTAAAACAAGGTGGGGAGGATGTAACATATCCATTTTTTTCATATAAGAGTTATATGTTGTTTAAATTTATTAACCACTAGTAACTAGTTTTATTTTTAAAATAATTATTCAACCCATATAGTTTTAAAAACTATTTTATATATATTTGGTTGGAATGTTATACTAATTAATTGGCTTATATATGTGTGACATTTCTATTTTCTATATTAAAATAAAGTATATAAAACTTATATTACTAAACGGGTAGACTACGGGTAAGTTGAATGTTAGAAATATAAAGTACCTAGACGGGCCTGGGAACCATCTAATAATTAAATTATAAAAATACATTGTATTTGGACCTACTCCGTTTTTAATAAAACTTGGTTAAAAATGTAGATAAGATTATTCTCGTTCTAATGACATATTCATTGTTTTATAAAACGTTATATTTTAGAAGTTATACGCGCCAAACGAGTGAAGCAGCTGAATTAATTATAATACATAAATTAATAAAATAATAATAATAATTTACATTTAACTAAAAACTAAAGACTTGCGTGCCCCATTTTGAGATAAAATAATAAAATAAAATAAAAAACCATAATTAATGCATAGCGAGACGTGTCCTATACAAATTGAATTTTGAAAGTTAGAAGGAGTGTACGTGTACAGCATGTATGCTTTCCAATGTTTAAGGAAACCAGTATAAACAAGAAAGAGGCATTTCCACTTTTAGTGTTCAATTCTTTCTCCTCCTTGTCGTGCTCTCTCTTTCTATATATTTTTCTTTTTCTTTAAATAACAATAATAATAATGCCTTGCCCGTTTTAAGTGTTTTAACCCATGATCACGGGTACCCTGTCCGGTTGATCTGGGGCCCCATAACGCATGTCAAGGCTCTGCCCGACTAAGTTCGTTGGGGTTCTGTCTCGTGACGTAGGGATAAAGTTGAATTTGGGTTATTATACTTAACACGAGTGCATTATATATTTTATTAAATAGCTCAGGAGTTATACCCAAGATTATACCATGAGGCTTTCTAGTTGAACCCTAAAGTTACAAAGTGAGTCCATTCTCTTTTCTTACAGTTTGTGAGTCATTATCCTTTTTATCACCTTTTTTTGATACACTTATATTTAAAAATGTTTTCCAAAATCCTAAATGTTTATCAGTTATACTTACAGTGATTAAATTTTTGTATTCTGTAATAAGTGCCGGTATGGAATGTTTTATACATTACTTGACCCATGTTACTATTGGCCAAAAAAGTTAGCCAATAGTAGCATGACCATAAGCACGGTGGAAATTGTGCCCCGGTAGCCATAGCCTATAACTAATATTATTTTTATATTAAATCATTAATAAATTTAATGTATGATTGAAATAAATCTAAATAGTGTGTATATAAAATAGAGCTTTATTAATCATTATTAAAATATATATTAAAGAAAATATATTTAATAAACCTAAATTACTATTAACATTATAAAATGATGTTTAGTCCATAAATGTATACCATAATAAAATAGTCAAATATAATATATTATACTTGTTTTGGTCAAAAATTACCGAAGTAACTTAGTGATCAAATTAGTAAAGTGAGGTAGTGTGCTAGAAAGTGTGTTTGAAAATATGCTTGTTGAGTTATTTAGAAAATCAGTTTTCAGGATACGGCTCAGGATATTGAGCTGTATCTATGATCAAACAATGAGCAAAAGTAAAGTAAATGACACGAGATGTACGAGGAAAGCCCTTGATCAATCTAGATCGCCGGCATAAAACCTCGGGAGCTGACAATCGCAGCTGCCTTGTTCTTCTATTGCTTCAAATATCAGGATACAGTGCAGGATGCGGTACGGATCGACTAAGTGTTACAACGAAATTTGAATACAAGTGTGGTGTTTGCAATGAGCTAGAGAGTGAAAGTGTACGAGAGTGTTAGTGAAAAATTGTGTGTTCTAAGATGATCCGCCCCCATCTATTTATAGTAAAGATAAAATAACAAACTACCCTAAACTTCCGGGATCCACCGAATATTCCTTCATCGAACGTTGTAGACCTGGTCTTTCGGGCTCAACGTCTTTCCTTCAACAAACTCGCCCGAGTCTTGAGGAGAAGAAGTCCACTTGACCGTTAGCAAGTCTCAGCCTTTAACCTGCACGTGGTTAATTCAATAAACCTCAGGATATCGCCCAAGATATTAGCAATATCCTCTTCCAGCATCCTGGTGACAAATAAACAAACAAAGGCAGGATATTGGTCAGAATATGTATGCAAAGAAAATGACCCCTAACAATTGTCCCCAAATATATCAGTTGGGATACCAATCCAACGGATATATTTCAAAAATCTTATCCCATAACTCAAGGCATTTAAAACGAAGCGACGGTCAAGATCACATCGTAACTTCCAACGCGTTTTTTACTCAATGGAGATCCACGATGCCCCTATATCTTCACTTTTCTTGTTTGAAAAGCAGATATCTTCAACAGAACCTTCAGGTAATTCTCCATTTCCGATCTTCTTCCTGTCAATTTACTTCACCTTTCTTGCAATGGACGCCGAGACCTTCACCCAGCAGAATCTTCTTAAAAATCCCGAAAAGGAGATCTGCGCTTTCGATAACGCAGACATTGCAGCTTTAAGAGCCTCCGGCGCTTTCCCTGACAACACGGTCTTTAGACCATTCGATCGGTCAATCCGATCGGATGTTTCTTCCACCGAATGGGTCTGTTTCCCAGCATATCCTTTCTCATTAGGTCTTCGATACCCTTTTCCTGAATTCATGATGCAATTCTTTCGAATTACCGGCATCTCTTTTGCTCAAACCATGCCCATGGTTTGGAGAGTACTAATTGTACTCAACCAAATCAAAAACCTCCATTGCTCCGACCTCTGCATCGAGGATTTACCTATTGCTTATCGCCTCCGATCCCACGGCTCTAGCCGGTTCTTGCTCTTCTCGACTTCCAGCAAACCCCTGATTCTCAAAGCCACCAAAAACGAAGACGGATGGCAACGCAAATTCTTCTTTGTCAAACGAGATTCCATTGCTGAGGGTGCCAACCTTCCGGTGGAGTGGTTAACCACCGGTAGGATCATAAATATCCTCATAGACCATTTGATCGTTATCTTCTGTTAATACTCTTCTTTTTGATTTTTATGCAGTGAACTTCAAGGAAGTTGCTCCCCCTACCGCTGACTCAGAAGAGAGAATCAATACTGTTTACCGGTTACCTGCAATAGACAGGACTTTCACCACACACGTCCCGAGTTCCAGTCAATACTCATCATCCGAGATGTCTGGTAAGAATTTCTTTCAAAATAATTAGTCACAACAGCATAATGATAAGATAAAGAGTAAAACTTTTCCCTTTATGCAGCACCAGCTAAGATCCCTGAAGTCTTCGATCTTGACGAATTGGACAGCTATTCTGACCAGATCCGGGTCAAGAAAGAACCTAGCCCCAAGACCACAGCTACATCCAAACCCAGCAGCTCCAAAGCCATCATCATTCCTAAACCTTCACCGGCTACCAAGCCCCGGAGTTCAAGTTCTCGAAAAAGGAAAGAACCCGATTCCCCTGTCATTTCTGACACCTTTCCTTATGAGAAGCACGGGTTCATTGAAGCCAGCGGGTTTATGACTTCTTTTCTTAACCAGGTTAGTATCCTCATATCATATCCTGCAATTTAGATTATTTTCAAAGATTTAATAATATTAATCCCTGTCCTCTTACCTTTGTAGGGTCTTGAGCGTTTGGTTCATTTATATCAAGAATCCTGCAAGCTTAATAAAACACTTGAATCTAAGCTAAAGGAAACAGAAATCACAATTTCCGACCAAGGTATGATTGCTGCCGCCAAATCTCGTCACTACGAGGAGAAATTCAAAGCTATGAACCAGGAACACCAAGTTGCTCTCAACAAAGCTACTCTTCAAGCTCAAGCCGATCTAGAAGCCGCTCATGTGCAGTACGAACGGGATATGGTCAGCTACCGGGAGAGCCTCAAAAGTTCCGTCGTCATTTCACTCCTTCAAGCCAGGTTGAAGATGGCTCATGAAGCCAAAACATTAGGCTTCGAATGTCCTTCTTGGGATGTTGGTGCTTGGGAGACCAAGCTGAAGAACCTCGGCGGCACCTCTTCCAAATCAACTGTCGACGAACCTTCCAAAGCAGTTGAAAAAGCAACCGATGCTGAGAAGGATGCTGAGGCGGATCCCAAGACGGATGTTGCTGAAACCACTATGAACCAAGAAGGCACTACCCCCTAGAGCTTATTTCCTTTAAATCATTCGAACAATTTTATGTTTTTATGAACATTTATTTCTGTGTCAGAACAATTTGATAGCCGAAGGTGGATAGGTCCTGGGTTTCAGGACGAAACCTTCGGTTATCATCCAGTATTGATTGCTTCAAGAATAATTTCATCTTTTTATTTGTTTGTTATTGCCTTGCATTATTCAGTATAACTCTTATCTTTGTAAAAAAATTCATATCGTTATCTTATAAAATATCCTGATCAGTATGCTCAGAGATATACTGTAAAAACCTTTTATTAGATAGAACTTCCAAACGTTCCTTTAACTTTGTAAAAATTTCTTTAAAAAGTGAAAAACAGTCTATCTTTTTAAAACCAAGTTTTGATAATATTTAAATGATCATAGTTCCAAACCGATACTAGTTTCAAACACCCTAATCAAATATCCTGAAAGGACTTTGAGGATATATATCAAGATACTTAAAATAATGTTACTAAAAACTTAGACGACGTTTACAAAGGAAAGATCATACCAGAAATAGGGTATAAACCTATTACCAGACTTCAATCCCTTTGCAACTCTCCCAACGAAGGTGTCCCCTGTGCAAGGTACTTAGTGCATTAGTTCCGAGCCTCATTCTTTTAGCTTTACATCACCATCTTGGCAAGGATGTCCCCTGTGTACAATGTCTTCAAACACTTAGAAATCTTCTGAATGTCAGTTTCCATTGTATAGGCAACTTTTTAGGCTCCAAGGGTAAAACCCAAGGATGTACTGGAGATAAATCCCTTGTATCCTGGGGAAAATCCCAAATTTTCATGCGCTACAGGCGGGAGTGTATAAACTCCAAGACTTAGAAAGGTGAAAACCTTTAAACCTTAGAGAGTATGAAAATACCCTTTCGTGAGAGAGGGTGATCAATCCTCATATACCTTTAGGATTCAGGATATAGCCAACAGTAACGAAATTGTCAGCCACTTTTACATGGACTGGTCCCGCCACCTTGAACTATCCCCGAATAACTTGCGCTCCAGGCGGGGTGTTTAAACCCAATTCGGAAGAAAGGTGAATACCTTTAAACCTGTGAAGGGATCAGTATCCCTTAAACGTGAGAGAGGGGGCCAATCCTCTAATCTTTCGAGTTATCCTGAGTACATATCTTGGAGCTATATCCTGAAACATATCTTGCAAAACAATTGTAAACTAAGGTGGGTGTTAGCTTGGCTAACACCCCTCCGATGCTTAAGTTAGTATTGAGTTTCAAAGAATAAATTAAACCAAAACATATTTAAAAAAGATAGAATTCATACCATTCTGAGTTAGAAATTGAATTCTAAACTCACTTGAAATAGAGCTTAAGGTGTATAGCATTCCAAGACCTCGGTAGCATATCTCCCTCCATATTCTTGAGTCTGTATGCTCCCTTTCCTGCTTCTGATTCAACTTCATATGGTCCTTCCCATTTTGGAGCTAACTTGCCATCGGCAGGATTAGTAGTATTCTGAAAAGCCTTTCTTAGCACCCAATCTCCAACCTTAAATCTTCTGGTCCTAATATTCTTGTTATATGCCCTGGATATTCTTTGTTGATATGCTGCCATCCTTAGCCTTGCCGCATCTCTCTTCTCATCTATAGTGTCTAAATCCAGACTCAAGGCTTCAGGATTCTGCTCAGGATCACTTAAGATAGATCTTGCAGTAGGTATTGTCATTTCCGTTGGAATCATTGCTTCTGCTCCAAACACCAAGGAAAATGGGGTTTGGCCTGTTGCATTTTTTACCATTGTCCTATCAGCCCATAAAACAAAGGGTAATTCTTCTGCCCATCTTCCTTTTTTGGCTCCAAGCCTTTTCTTTAAGTTATTGACAATTATCTTGTTTGAGGATTCTGCTTGTCCATTTGCTTGAGGATGTACCGGAGTAGACGTAATCATTTTGATTCCCCAACTCTTGCAAAAGTCAGTAGTCCTCTTACTTATGAACTGAGAACCATTGTCACAGATTATCTCGGCTGGTACTCCGAATCTGGTCAGGATATTTCTCTTGATGAAGGATACTACTTCTTGGTCTCTAACTTGAACAAATGTTTCTGCTTCAACCCACTTAGAGAAATAATCCGTCATTGCTAGCATAAAGACTTTTCCTCCCGGAGCTTTTGGTAGCTTTCCCACTATATCCATACCCCACTTCATAAATGGCCAAGGGGAAACAATAGGATATAATGGTTCAGCCGGCTGATGCAGTATGTTACTATGTCTTTGACATGCGTCACATCTTCGAACATATTCTGCGGCATCTTTTCTCATTGTCGGCCAATAATATCCTGTCCTTAACACTTTTGAGAATAACGACCTGCCCCCAGTATGGTTACCACAATCCCCTTCATGTATATCCTGAAGTACTTCTTTGGCTTCAGGATCCTCCAAGCATCTCAAATACGGTCCTGCAAGAGATTTCTTGTATAAAATATTATTTATAATAGTGAATCGTGATACCTTCATTCTAAATGCCTTAGGATTTTCATTTTCAGGGATGTGTCCTTCTTTGAGATATCTCATGATTGGAGCCGTCCAGGATTTAGGATCCTCTTCAGGATGTTCTGCTCCAGGATCCTGAATACCAGCTACTTCTTTATCCTGAGGATTCGTTGCAGGATATAAGACATGTAATATTGGTATTTGCGTCCCTTCAGGTATCCTGATCGACGATCCCAAATTTACTAAGGCATCCGCTTCAGCATTATCCTCCCTTGGTACCTGTTCAAGTATGAAAACATCGAAATATCCTGCTAACTTTTTGAGAATATCGAGATATTCGATTAATTTCTCACCCTTAACTGAATAGGATCCATTAAAATGGTTAGTAATTAACAAAGAGTCAACATATACTTGCAAATTTTTGATATTCATGCTCTTACCCAACTCTAATCCTGCAATTAAAGCCTCATACTCTGCTTCATTATTAGTAGCAGGAAATTCACATCTAATAGCCTGGGGTAATATGTCCCCCTGTGGCGATTTTAGTAGTATTCCTAATCCTACTCCTCTTACATTAGATGCACCGTCAGTATATAATGTCCAGGATCCTGAGGATTCTCCTAACTGTTGAACTTCTAGGTCTACCTCATCCTGAATGTCACTACTAAAGTCAGCCACAAAGTCAGCTAAAGCCTGAGATTTTATGGCATTTCTAGGTTCATATACTAAATCATAAGCACTTAACTTTACTGACCACTTGGCCATCCTGCCTGACATCTCTGGTTTCCTAAGCACATTTTTGACAGGATAATTTGTCTTAACATGTATCCTATGTGTCTCAAAATAATGTCTAAGCTTCGTTGATGCCATGACTAATGCTAGTATTAATTTTTCTAAGTGAGAGTACCTAGTTTCAGCATCTAATAAACTTTTGCTAAGATAATAAACAGGATATTGCTGACCTTCATGGTCTTTTATAAGAACGGCACTTACAGCATTCCCTGATACAGCAAGGTATAGGGATAGTGGTTCACCATTTTCAGGCTTCATCAATAGAGGTGCGGTTGATAGATATCGTTTCAAATCCTGTAATGCTGCTTCATGCTTCTCCCCCATTCGAATCTTTTGTTCTTCTTTAGGATATCATAAAAGTCTTTGCATTTCTCTGAGGATCTTGAGATAAACCTGTTTAAAGCTGCTACTCGGCCTGTCAATCTTTGTACGTCCTTCATATTTGAGGGTGATTTTATATCCAGGATAGCTTTGATCTGCTCAGGGCTTGCTTCTATCCCCCTTTTTGTCACCATATATCCAAGAAACTTTCCTGCCCCCACTCCGAAATGGCATTTAGCAGGATTCAGCTTCATGTTGTATTGATCCAGGATATCAAATGCTCCCTTGATATCCTGGAGGTGATCCTCAGCCTTTTTAGATTTCAACACCATATCATCGATATATACCTCCATGGTGTCCCCCAGTTTGTCTTTGAACATCATGTTTACCAATCTTTGGTATGTTGCACCTGCATTTTTCAAACCAAAAGGCATAGCTGTATAACAATAAATACCTGTTGGTGTCATGAAGGCAGTATCCTCCTGGTCAGAAGGCTCCATTTGGATCTGTTGAAATCCTGAGGATGCGTCCATGAAGGTCAGCATTTCATGCCCGGCAGTGGCATCTACCATTGCATCAATGTGGGGAAGAGGAAATGGGTCTTTAGGACAAGCTTTGTTCAAGTCTGTGTAGTCTACATAAACTCTCCATTTCCCATTCTTCTTCTGTACTACAACCACGTTTGCTAGCCACCTTGGGAACTTAACCTCTCTGATCATTCTGGACTTTAATAATCTTTCAACTTCCTCCTGGATAATCGTGTTCCGCTCAGGAGCAAACTTCCTTCTTTTTTGTTGCACAGGCTTGAATGATTTATCAATTCCAAGCTTGTGAGTGATAATATCTTTGGATATGCCTGTCATATCCTCATGCTTCCATGCAAACGTTGACATCCTGCATTTTAAAAAGTTAATTAATTGCTCTTCAATATCCTGAGGGATATTGGTTCCCACGAGCACCGAAATATCGGGATTATCCTGGTCTAGGACAATTTTCTTCACATCCTGCTCCGGATCCTCCACGATATCCTGGGCCCGCGTCTTTAATTGCTATGCTGCACTAGGTTTGGTTGAGGATTTCATCGAGGATGAGTAACATTCTTTCGCCTCCTGCTGATCACTATCAACTTTGACCACTCCCCAAGGGGTAGGTATCTTGATGCATTGGTGATATGTTGATGGCACGGCCTTCATATCGTGAATCCACGGTCTTCCCAGTATGATGTTTTAGCAGGATAGAGAATCCATCACACAGAAACGTTGTATCAAGTTGACTCCTTCAACGTATACTGGCAACTTTATCTCTCTGTCACACCCCAAATTTCCACGTGTTACCGGTGGGCCCGGTAGGGGAGTATCGTGACGTGGTTGGCAACATCATAGTCAATCAACACAATATATAAATGCACAACGGAAGCAAAAGGATAAATATATTACAATCCGAAATAATGTAACATCCAAGTATTACAACGGAAGTAAAGGATCCACAGGCGGATCAAAAATAAATAAGACTGTTCAACAGACTTTAGGCATCTAAGCTTGCGAGACTCTTTATTGATGCTAGGAGTAGCCAGCCAATTCCGATTAGTACCTGCACTTAGCCTTTTTGGGAAAATACGTCAGTTTACACTGGTAAATACAATCAACCGACTCATTTTGAAAAGGTTTTAAAAATGATTGATTTGAATGCACATGGCACAAAATATCTTTATAATTTGATTAAAATGCACAGAGGAAAAACTAATCTTTTATAACTTGGGTTACTTATTTAAATATATAAACTTGTACAGGATTTACATGTTTCTTATGCGTTCAGTAGCCCGGATCGAGCCAGGTTAAAGATTAATGGACACACCACTTTAATTATGAGACACTGACAGGTGTACGCCTACACCTGTGTGCTAAGGTCGTGGCCATTCCGTAGAATGATGCCAGGGATATCCGGGACAATGGTCATTAACCCCCAAAGGCTTTAAGTAAACAAAACAAATTAAACGGAGACATCTCAATAATTTAACCATAATAAGATTAAATATTCAACGCCCGGCCAAGCGGTATTTTATATACCGTACCCCAAGCCCGTATAGGGAAATAAGTTAAAAGTATTTACCTGAGCTAAATATAAATTCAATCCCAGCCGTATCAAATCAGCAAGTACAGATAGCTTTTACTGGGCTCCTAAATCTGGAACGAAGGTTTTTAATATCCTATTAGAATTCTAACGGGTCTTTGAATTAAGCCTTGACTTAGACCGATTAGTTTTCAAAAGGAAGATACGGTTCAAACGCATGATAAGGCGAAGACCGGAATAGAATGTGATTTAGACCCGACAAGTTCAGAGACTTGTATAATATGGGTATATTATACACATTCTGGATTTTGAGATAAAACCGATAAGGTTTGACCCGTTTCGGCTAATTTATGTAAACTAGTTACATAAACCGAACCGAACGCGTATGAAGCGTAACGGGTAACCATAAGAGTCCTAAACAGGTTTCCTAAGTTAACATGCCTTAAATATGTTGTGATATCAGTAGGATACCTTCCATTATGCCCAAAACGAGTTTAATCTCATATTAAGCCCCTTAGGGGTATTTTGGTCATTTTAAAGATTATAAAAGGGATCAATTAAGCTTCTGTGATCCGGGTCTGAATAAATCAGTAAAATAACTTATTTTAACAGGTTAAAACATTTGGTTATAAGTCTTATATGCCAAAATAGTTTTAAACCCTAACTATGCGTTTAATACGCGTATAATGTCGTTTTAAGCGATTTACGGGTTAATATAGGATTCTAAGTTTTCTGATCAGTTCAACAGGTTTAAAATACTCCATTTATTATTTGAAATCAGTAGCAATTGATTTGGTATCAAAAGGATTTGTAAAACTCATTTTATGGCCGAAAAGGGTATATTCGGTATTAACCGAATTAAGGCACTAATCCTAGCTTATGATCAGTTTAAAAATAATTAAAAATCTTCAAAAATCTCAAAATATTATATTACATCAGTGGTTAAAAGGTTTGGTGTCAAAAATTGGGTTTAGATAGGTTTTATGCTAATGACGCCGTTTAATTATTAATAACCGTTATAATTACGTCATTAAGCATAACTCCTAATCTAGACTTCCGATTGACGTGAAATTTTGTAGACATGTTCAATAATCAGTAACTAAGATTATTGTACTTTCATATTTCTAAAAATCTCGTTTTATGGCTATAAGGGTATTATGGTCATTATTTAGGCAATTAACGGAACCGTCGGACAATCGAGGTTTCAAGTGATATAAACGCAGAGGGTTATACCAACATGTGACTAGGTCCTAATGGAACTTTAAGGCATGTCTAAACCTATCAAAACCGGGTCAGAACTGAGGTCAAAGCAAAAGTCAAACTTTTGCGTCTTTCGGTTCCGAATCGGTTCAAAACAGAAAGTTGTCGAATCAAACAAGCGTAGACAAGTTTTTATACTTATTATCAGTTTATAAGAATGATAAAATAGGTGATACGCCTTTTACATCGTTAATCATGCGTTAAATCGAAAATACCATTTCTGTTGACTTTTTCGGATAACGTTTGACTCGACAAACAACCTAGTTAGGATTGGAATCAGTGAGTGCCCTTTTAGGGGTTTATTACCCATATAAATACCAACTTATAACAACTTTCTCTTCGACAAAACTCTGGACCGTTTGTGTTTTATCGCTAAGTCAAACCGTAGTTACGACGGTTTGATTTCTAGGCTATAAATTAACCAAAACTTAATTTAGAAGGGTCTAGGATACTTACATAAGTCTAATGGATGATTAAGAAGTCTTGTATCAGGTCTTGAGCTCCTCAAAATGTCCAGAAATGAAGTGTGGTTGCATGTTGCAACTTTGTGACTTATATATGAACTTTAATCATGCTAGATGGATGCCAAATGGGTCTACCAAGGTTCAAGGATCATTACATGTGTCCCCTATAGTCTCAAAACCATGATAGGAAGCCCATTGTATTGCCCAAAGTCGATCTAAGTCGGTTAAGGGACTGAAACAGGCACCTGTCCACGTTTTCTGGTTCTGGCAGTCGTACGCGGGCCGCCTCACATTTTATTAAATCTCACGCGGGCCGCCTGAGCCTTATGTTCAGGTTTTCCATTTTTCTTTAATTGCATTTTGGCCCTTGGTCCCCCGAAAGGTCGTTTTCGAGTTGTTTCTTGCATTAAGAGGCTTTATATTTGACATATGGGGGCTTTAATACTTATACCCACTTTGTCAAGTCCTCGGGTAACATTGTGATCACCCGAAAAGCCCTAATTTTCTATGTTGACGATTCTAACCCTCACACACGAATTTTATCATAACTTTCTCATATGGTAACGAAACTTGGTGAAATTTTTATGGTACATTCTAGTGAGCATAATTAATCGTTACAAGGCTTCGGGTTTGCTAAAAGGTCACTCAGAAGTATATGTTAAACATGTTGACACATTTAACCCCCGTAGTTTGTAATCTCTCACTTTCTTTCACAATTCGCTTCGTATGATCCATGATCCATTCGTTTAAGGTTATTAACATCCTGTAGGGTTATTGTAAAGTATATTTATTCATTGTTGACACTTTGAACCCTTATATTTACACAGTTTCATTGTTTGTCAACTTTAGTCCTTCAAGGACATTCTTTCATACTTTCAAAGGTTATAACACGTGTCAAGACATTATAGGACGTAAATTTTCGAGGTGTTACATCCTCACCCCCTTAAAAGAAATCTCGACCTCGAGATTTGTTAAAATAGATAAGGGTACTTTTCTTTCATCGTGGACTCAACCTCCCACGTATACTCGGGACCTCTACGGACATCCCATTTGAACTTTACAAATGGGTACTTGCTTCCTTCGAAGCTTCGTAACCTGTCGATCCTCAATCGATATAGGATGTTTATCACATCGTAAATCCGCATACCAATTTGTGATAGTGCTCCTTGACTTATTGGCGGAACACCTCCTTCAGTCACTAGTGTGCAATGTATTTCGAGCTCCGTCAAACTCCTTAAATAGGTTTTAGCTTACAAGCTACTTGATCTTGATACATTCGATTTCCTTCAAATGATTTCCATATATTCAGAGCTTAACTAGCCTGATAATTTAACAATTTTGGTACACCCTTCCTGAGTGATATCTTTTGTTAAACCATATTCCTTAACAAGAACTTAGGAAGTTTGCTATTTTCATAACTCCTCGATTTCTTGCCATATACTGGCAACCTACAATCGATTATGGATTTGTATAATCTTATTTGTTGTCCCCCAGGCAACTTTCAGATCTTGATAATTGGACTTACCAATTCTCTATCTAACGCTAGACATTTAACATTCCATCTATACAAGGTCTCCAAAGGAGTAGCCTTAATACTTACATATCCATTATTATAGAAAAGCTTATTTTTAAGGTGAGATGGTTATTCCAACCACTGCTAGCTAATGTTTAGGGAATAGCTAATCCTTGCCGTTAGTCGAACATATCGACGATCCTGAGCAGCTGATGGTAAATTCTTAATCGTTGCCTAATTAGGGTTGCGGTGATAATGCATAAGCAAAATGAACCGTCTTTCATATCTAACTATACCGAACTCTCGGGATATTGAGTTAGGCTATATGAATCTATATCTTAAAACTTATTTGACCAGGGTTTTCAATTCTGTCAAAAATGGTACTAGCTGTCTTGGAGATCTCATAATAATGCAGCCCTAACTGGGATATAACCCTTAACTCTACCTGCCTCTCAGGGGTAAACAAGGTAATCTTAGAAGAAGATGATCAAGATATAAGGAGGTTACAGAGATTTTATAAATCTCAAGCTCCAATTCATCCATCCTTGCTTGTGTCAATTTAAGTGACACTTTTACGTTACGAGTCCACGAATTTCTTGATCTGGAACATTTACTTGGATAATTCCATCCTGGATATCTCCTCTGAATACCATTAGTTGACTTTAGTACCATATGACCTCTCGGAATACCTTTGTGGTCCCATGCATTAAACCTCCATACTGATCAGGCATGGAAGCAATCTATGGAACTTATTAAGATACACCAATCTTCATATGACGCTTTTATCATACCATTTGGTATTCGGAATCAATAGAGATTAAAGAGATATCAACTACATGTGTTGACGCACTTCCTCTTTGAGAGAGGAAAAATTTTCTATGACTGGAGGTTTCTGACAAGAACAGAAGAAATGGTTCTTATGATTTCGCATGTAAGTTTTATCTTACACTTAATATCTGGAGTTCTCACAGGGAAAATTTCTAAAAGTTTGCTAAGTTTATGGTCTTATGAGAGACTTAACAGCATCCGAAACCACTTGTAATTTATAGCAATAAATTCACAAATAAGGGTTTATCTGGTGAGATTCCTAATGTGAGATGTCTCTAATTATTCAACAGGAGGGCTAAACGCCTCCACTATTAATCCTTCTAAACTTAGCTGTAAAATCTTAGATACATTTAGGGCAGTCTCAGCTTTGACTGGTTACTTCTTAATCAATATAACGTGGGTAGCTGAGGTAGATCCATAATGGATTTTTAATGAGTAGGTTTTTAAACCTTAATGTGCCCTCTTATTGCCAATGCTAACCACTAATAGTTATGTGCTTTAATAGGGTACTATCTCAGCCAATGAATTAAAATTTGCGACACACAGTCGACAGTCTAGAACTTTTATGGAGAGAGTCAGAAAATTCTTATTTCGTCTTTTCCCTTTTTCGCGAAACGGATATCAGGTTTCTCTAATAAGGTCCTTAAAACTTGGATCGTTCCACAATGTATAAGAGGATCCTTCTTGAGGATTTCATTAATTTCCTTACTCATTAAGAGTATTGCCATCAAATGACTGTGATGTATACCTTACCATGTCCTTTCTAGCAACCACCGATATACTTAATGGTTTCTACTTCATCCTTTCTAGTGTTTAGTCAACATAAGCAAGCCAAGAGTAATTAAAACACAGAGATAAAATCTTGGATTCTAATACTTAGTTAACAGAAGAAGGATAAGTAAGTGACTTATAGTAAGAAGTAAGGAAGTTATTGTACATGTGCTTATAATTAATCAGATTGGAAATTTTCACAAACTAGGCACCTAGCTCGGTTGGCTAGGCGCGCGAAAGGGTGCGGCCTAGACCCAGGTTCGATTCCGAGGACGGCCGGTTCCACCATTTTTTTGACGCGGGCCGCGTAAGGTATCACCCAGGGCTTACGCGGGCCGCATGGATCTTCTGATCCGAAGCAAACCTTCCAAAAATGACAGTCTTGATAATTAACTGCTTCTTATCACCCACAATATGGGATTGGTCACAAGACGACAAATCCTTACCTATTACTATATAGAGTCCTCTTATTAACGGAACAAGGACATCGGAGAAGGGTAATTCTTAATGAATATAAAACATCCATCTAATATTGCTGAATTAGTCTCTGAGGTACTATCGGCCAATTTTACTTCATATTTAACGCTTAGAGTTTTATCAGGCAGATTTAATGATTTACAATATCTATTGTCTATGAGAGACTTTTCTGAACATGAATCAATTAATACTCTAGCATGAGCGTTACTGGTAAAGAAAGTACCTGTGGTGACATTGTTGTCCTGAACAATCTCCTGAGCATCCATTTGAGAGCTTCCAGCTTTGGTCTTCTTATCTCCCTCAAGCTTTTTAGCGTATTTAGGGCAGTTGGTCTTAATGTGCCCTTTTCCATTGCAACCATAGCAGGTTGCGTCTCCCAATCCCTTGCAATCCAAGGTCTTATGCTCCCTGGACTTACAGATTCCACAGGATAGAGGCTGGGATTCATATCTGCATTTCCCGAGGTGGTATTTCCTACAGGTTTTGCATTTGATCTTTTCACTGGTCTGCTGTTTGTCCTTCAAATCCTTCCCAGACTTCTTGGTTTTATTAGGGCAATTAGTTTTGATGTGCCCTATTTCATTGCAACCATAGCAGGTTGCGTCCTCCATCTTCTTGCAGTCCAAGGTCTTATGCCTTTTGGACTTGCATATCCCACATGCAAAAGTTCTTGCCGGTGTATGCGAGTTCGATTCATACCTGCACTTCCCGAAGTGCTGTTTCTTGCAGATTTTGCATCTGGGTTTTTCACCCGACTGTTGGTTGTTATTCAATTCCTTGAAATCATGGGTCTTGTGATCCATCTCTTTACAAATACCACATCCCCTGATCTGTTCATATGTACATTTACTGAAGTGCCTCTTTTTCCCGCAATTCTTACATTCGGGTTTAGCCTCCTTTGGCTTGGACTGGTTATAGTTTGAACCGGTCTTACCCTTTTTACAACCTTGAATTGGGGTATCATTTCCCTTTCGTTTGTGATCCCTCAGCACGCGATCCACAACGTTATTTATGGCCGTATTTAACATAGCCTGTAACTCGGTTCTTGTTAAGTTCAGTCTTAATTCATCATTCTGATTAACTGGATGATGGTGAGCTTCAGAGGAGTCAGCCATGGTGAAGCTTTGAAGGCTACTATCCAAGTAGAAACAATTTGTTTAATTATATAGTGAATTGTCGAATTTGATGAATAAATAGCCATGGCGCAAATAAACCATATAGGCCAATAGATAGAATTTAATTTATTTGATTATGTTTTGCCTAAGTTTAAATAAACCATCTTTGGCATTTAAGCGGAATATAATCCTTCATATTTATTAGACAGGGGACATAAGTCACGACTGCCAATGTCATACTGACATCTTTTATATATAGCACAAGGGCTTGTTCCAAAGGACTTATGATGGCCCAGAGGCCTTGTCACTAGGGAAATTTTAAAACATAATCGATGATTCCTTTGGGTCGGAAAATTTCATAGTTCATTGTCTTGACAAGAAGTTATGAAATAAAACTATCTTTTTCATGTATTCATCTTTACTCGTATATATACATCCCAAATGGATGTTTTGATGCGTACCTCATTTTCGACGTTTACCAGTCATGATTCCTATTGATTATTTACGCTAAATAAGGGATTTGGCAAAAAAATTCCTAATATAAGGATGACAAGTGTGATTTTTATAGCATCACGTTTGTCGGGAGTGTTAACACATTTTCAGATGTTAACAAGGATCTGAATCTCTTTTTAAACAGGTTTTACCATCTTAGCTAGGTCTTCAATGACATTTAAGCTAGGTCAAACCTTTTAAGATTCTCTTTTAATATCTATATTGGCAGGAAAGGAATGATATTTATTTTATTCAGGATTTTTATCATAAATCCTAATTTATACGTTAGTAATAGCACAAATGGCCTAGTCGCGTAGACAAGTTTAATTTATAAACCATGATTTCAGAGAATCAAAGCATGAAGGTATTGCTGGCACAACAGGCCTAGTCACAAGGACATTTATAAATTATAAGCTATGATTTCAGAGAATCAAAGCATGAAGGTATTGCTGGCATAACAGGCCTAGTCATAAGGACATTTATAAATTATAAGCTATGATTTCAGAGAATCAAAGCATGAAGGTTTGAACCTAGTTCATTACCTTTATCTGACAGGGAGTCATCACTACCACTGTCTTTTGGTTCATATGGAAATGAACAGGGCCTGTAGGCGCTATATTACCAAGTATGGTCAAAATGTGATCATCTCAAGTGATGATCTAAACCCATGATTCAGAGATCATTACATTGGGTTAGGAATCTTTTGAAGAATCCATTAATAAGAATGACGTGTGTGATTTTTAATGAATCACGTCTGTCAGGAGTGTTAACATATTTACAGATGTTAACAGGGATTCGAATCTTTTAAACAGGTCTTACCATCATGGCCCGGCCTTAAAATGACCCGAAGGCTAGGTTTCACTCTTAAGATTCTTATTAATATTTAACGCAGAACAATCCTAAATTGAGGTGTTAAATATGGATCTGAATCTAATTATGGAACCACCATCTTTGCTCTGCCTCCAAATATTGCGTGGCTAGGTCTCGTCCTTTTTAGATTTTGCCATTTTATATAAAGGTAGATCTTATAAAAGGAATGTCTGAATGAAAATTTAAAGTTAATCATTCCATTATAAAATTAAAAATACAGATGTGACCTAGACGGGACTTGAAAGGAGTAGTGTTGTCCTCGAAGGAACTGAAAGGTAGTTATGTCCTTATAAGGACTATTAAGGAAACGATTTTTAGCAAAAGGAGTTTCTTCTTCATTTTATTTCTGAATGCCTTCTCCTTGGTTGCATGTTTCGTCCTAGCCGCTGTACGAAGGTCAGCAAATCAAGGCTCCTGGTGTGGAGAATTATTATTACGGCTTCTTCGCTTGGCGACGTATCCAAATTATAAAAATTTTGGAAGCAGAAATTCCAGATAAGGATTGAGAATATTCCTATGTTAAGTCTAGACTCAGAAGGTCAAGGTATGTGCTAATGTGTCATTGAGATTAAACACAAAAAGATAGTGTTTAATTCACTCAATGTTGGCTCTGATACCAACCTGTCACACCCCAAATTTCCACGTGTTACCGGTGGGCCCGGTAGGGGAGTATCGTGACGTGGTTGGCAACATCATAGTTAATCAACACAATATATAAATGCACAGCGGAAGCAAAAGGATAAATATATTACAATCCGAAATAATGTAACATCCAAGTATTACAACGGAAGTAAAGGATCCACAGGCGGATCGAAAATAAATAAGACTGTTCAACAGACTTTAGGCATCTAAGCTTGCGAGACTCTTTATTGATGCTAGGAGTAGCCAGCCAATTCCGATTAGTACCTGCACTTAGCCTTTTTGGGAAAATACGTCAGTTTACACTGGTAAATACAATCAACCGACTCATTTTGAAAAGGTTTTAAAAATGATTGATTTGAATGCACATGGCACAAAATATCTTTATAATTTGATTAAAATGCACAGAGGCAAAACTAATCTTTTATAACTTGGGTTACTTATTTAAATATATAAACTTGTACAGGATTTACATGTTTCTTATGCGTTCAGTAGCCCGGATCGAGCCGGGTTAAAGATTAATGGACACACCACTTTAATTATGAGACACTGACAGGTGTACGCCTACACCTGTGTGCTAAGGTCGTGGCCATTCCGTAGAATGATGCCAGGGATATCCGGGACAACGGTCATTAACCCCCAAAGGCTTTAAGTAAACAAAACAAATTAAACGGAGACATCTCAATAATTTAACCATAATAAGATTAAATATTCAACGCCCGGCCAAGCGGTATTTTATATACCGTACCCCAAGCCCGTATAGGGAAATAAGTTAAAAGTATTTACCTAAGCTAAATATAAATTCAATCCCAGCCGTATCAAATCAGCAAGTACAGATAGCTTTTACTGGGCTCCTAAATCTGGAACGAAGGTTTTTAATATCCTATTAGAATTCTAACGGGTCTTTGAATTAAGCCTTGACTTAGACCGATTAGTTTTCAAAAGGAAGATACGGTTCAAACGCATGATAAGGCGAAGACCGGAATAGAATGTGATTTAGACCCGACAAGTTCAGAGACTTGTATAATATGGGTATATTATACACATTCTGGATTTTGAGATAAAACCGATAAGGTTTGACCCGTTTCGGCTAATTTATGTAAACTAGTTACATAAACCGAACCGAACGCGTATGAAGCGTAACGGGTAACCATAAGAGTCCTAAACAGGTTTCCTAAGTTAACATGCCTTAAATATGTTGTGATATCAGTAGGATACCTTCCATTATGCCCAAAACGAGTTTAATCTCATATTAAGCCCCTTAGGGGTATTTTGGTCATTTTAAAGATTATAAAAGGGATCAATTAAGCTTCTGTGATCCGGGTCTGAATAAATCAGTAAAATAACTTATTTTAACAGGTTAAAACATTTGGTTATAAGTCTTATATGCCAAAATAGTTTTAAACCCTAACTATGCGTTTAATACGCGTATAATGTCGTTTTAAGCGATTTACGGGTTAATATAGGATTCTAAGTTTTCTGATCAGTTCAACAGGTTCAAAATACTCCATTTATTATTTGAAATCAGTAGCAATTGGATTGGTATCAAAAGGATTTGTAAAACTCATTTTATGGCCGAAAAGGGTATATTCGGTATTAACCGAATTAAGGCACTAATCCTAGCTTATGATCAGTTTAAAAATAATTAAAAATCTTCAAAAATCTAAAAATATTATATTACATCAGTGGTTAAAAGGTTTGGTGTCAAAAATTGGGTTTAGATAGGTTTTATGCTAATGACGCCGTTTAATTATTAATAACCGTTATAATTACGTCATTAAGCATAACTCCTAATCTAGACTTCCGATTGACGTGAAATTTTGTAGACATGTTCAATAATCAGTAACTAAGATTATTGTACTTTCATATTTCTAAAAATCTCGTTTTATGGCTATAAGGGTATTATGGTCATTATTTAGGCAATTAACGGAACCGTCGGACAATCGAGGTTTCAAGTGATATAAACGCAGAGGGTTATACCAACATGTGACTAGGTCCTAATGGAACTTTAAGGCATGTCTAAACCTATCAAAACCGGGTCAGAACTGAGGTCAAAGCAAAAGTCAAACTTTTGCGTCTTTCGGTTCCGAATCGGTTCAAAACAGAAAGTTGTCGAATCAAACAAGCGTAGACAAGTTTTTATACTTATTATCAGTTTATAAGAATGATAAAATAGGTGATACGCCTTTTACATCGTTAATCATGCGTTAAATCGAAAATACCATTTCTGTTGACTTTTTCGGATAACGTTTGACTCGACAAACAACCTAGTTAGGATTGGAATCAGTGAGTGCCCTTTTAGGGGTTTATTATCCATATAAATACCAACTTATAACAACTTTCGCTTCGACAAAACTCTGGACCGTTTGTGTTTTATCGCTAAGTCAAACCGTAGTTACGACGGTTTGATTTCTAGGCTATAAATTAACCAAAACTTAATTTAGAAGGGTCTAGGATACTTACATAAGTCTAATGGATGATTAAGAAGTCTTGTATCAGGTCTTGAGCTCCTCAAAATGTCCAGAAATGAAGTGTGGTTGCATGTTGCAACTTTGTGACTTATATATGAACTTTAATCATGCTAGATGGATGCCAAATGGGTCTACCAAGGTTCAAGGATCATTACATGTGTCCCCTATAGTCTCAAAACCATGATAGGAAGCCCATTGTATT